>JANAVB010020799.1:0-22500 GCA_029216955.1 Iris pallida | reverse complement strand
CTAGATCTAGACAATGCACTTCACAATGACTTTATCTCCACATCATCAATTATGAATAGAAATATTTATAATAAAGTTGAAGAAGTGGAGGAGTTGCCTTGGAAGTTGGAAAAAATATTTTATATTGTCTTCTCAATACTTTTGCATTGGAGAGAGTTTTTCTATCTCATTGTCTTTTGAGATATAATTTTGCCACATAAATAAGACATTGTCTTGTGACTCATGCCACATAGGAGCCACCTAAGACTCACAACACTTAACAAGACAATAGGTTTGGAGATGCTCTTAGGAGGGTAAAAAAAAAATTATTGTAAAAATTATGCTCGTCTTAAGAGAACATAATTAAAAAGATTATAATTAGATTAGGAATATACGCTCAAGATAGGGAAGTTTTTTTTTCTACGTCCATAAAAAGGACGTAAAATTTCTTTTGTTTTCTTTTTTGATGATGGAGTTTCTAAAAGGACTAGGGAAAGTGAAAATAATACAAACCGTGGACCTTGTGGAAATAATTGACAAAGAAGAATTCATATATGGATGGCCGCAGATTGGTTCATATTTGTTGGAGTTTGGCTTTTTTATTGAAAAGTTTAGTCCCACATCGACTAGGCTAAAAGAGTTGTATCTCTATATAATAGTTATACTTGTTTAGAGATGCACATGTGGTGTTGAGGTGCACATGGAATGTGCCATGTAGGGGTATTTTTTTAATGAAAAAAAAGCTAAATCAACAATGAAAGGATTCAGCTTGGGAAATTAATTTTCATTGGAACTAAGTCCCGTAGGGGCTTAGCGACTCGGACTCGGACTCATGAGGCATAGTGTGACATTTTGTTGGCGCACTTCTGCTAACTGAGCAGTTACAGCACGGACTTATATAAGGCTCTCTTTTCTCTCACAGTGAAAAATAGAATACGAGTACAAGTTCAGAATAAACATAAGGTCGAAGTGTTTTTTAGCACAATTCCTTACGTGTTTCCACAGAGTTTGAGAGAGAAGCAGTGCACCATCGTCACTTAGCGCAGAAGTCTGTATGCCATCCGAGGAGTCAGAAGAGCGGAGTGTTCCAGAGTTTTTCGTCGAACTTGCTGGTTCCTGGAACCTATTCGTGTGGGACGAATTAAGCTTTGAGCAACGGTGATCATTCACCCCAGCAGGCCACCATCTTCCATCTATCGTTTGTCATCTTTGTTGCTATCTTTATCAATTCATTTAGTACCTTCTTTTTAGAAGTGCTACTGTCGTTTACTACTGTTACGAAATCTTTTTAGATTATCGTAACCCAGAATCCTCCTAGGATCTCTGTTGTGCACCTTCTTTGAAGTGTTGCTAGAAACATTATTTTTACAATCGTTTTATTTTCTCAGTTTTCCATCAAAAATTGCATTCCGGGACTAACAATCTCAAAGCTTAATTAACGAGATAGAAAACTTGAATGCTGTACTCATCAATCCTAACTTCACATAGTTAGAACAGTTTGATGGAGAACATTATCAAGTCTAGAAGAGGAAGGTTACTCTCACTATTCAACTCAAAGAAGTTGATCACGTGTTGTTTGAAGAGGAACCTACTATTCCAAAGACTGGATCTGCAGCAGCAATCTCTGCGGCTACTAAGAACCAGGCCAAATGGAGAAGGGATAATAGCATTTGTAGGCTTATGATCCTAAATGCTATGGAAGACTCGATTGCTGAATCATATTCGAAGAAGACTGTTGCCAGAGAGATTTGGGAGTCTCTCAAGAAACTGTACGAGGATGATAAGAACCGTAGTAAGATATTTCTTGTTAAGAAATATCACAAGTGGTTCTTTGAGGACGAGAAGCCAATGCTGCCGCAGGTAAAGGAGTTCCTGAAACTGTGACAGAAGTTGGAAGACAAGGTAATACCCCTCCCCGACAAGTTTGCTGTTGGAGGGATCATTTCGAAGCTCCCTTCTGGTTGAAGCAAGTTCTATGCAAACATGCATAGGAAAAAGTTGGAGATCACTTTCGACGATCACTTGCAGGAAATCTACGTTGAGGACCAGATGAGGGCTCAACTAAAGGTGGACGCACTATCCAAGCAATTGGCTAACGCCAATCTAGTTTATACCAGGAAATCAAGGAGAAAGCATGCGGCTTCCCACAGCAAGAAGAATGACCCTAACAATCTGAACGTGATGGGGACTTCCTTCAAGCAAAAGAAGGCAAAGTCTTAGATGTCTTATTTCAACTATGGCAAGAAGGGCCACTTCAAGAATGAATACAAAGCAAAGACCAAGCAATTAGAGCAAGGAGAGCCTAGCAAGGTATCTATGATCACTGACGTTGTTGCTATGATTGTGCAGGTCGACGTGGTGGGGGCTGACTATGACTGGTGGGTAGACACTGGAGCCACCTGCCATGTCTGCTCCAACAAGGAGTGGTTCACCACCTATACACCAACTTATGAAGAGGTTATAGTGGCAAACCAGGCACAAACTGAAGTGCTCAAGATCGGAACGGTGGTTTTGTAGCTGACTTCGGAGAAGTCTCTGACGCTTCAAGGTGTGAAGCATGTACCTGCTATCGCAATGAACCTAATCTCGGGAGGCCTACTCTGCAAAGCAGGCCTCAGAATGGACATCAATGATGGCCAAATGGTGATGTCCATAAAGGAAACATATTTCGGGAAAGCTTCTTGTACCGAAGGAATGTTTAAAATACAGGTTGTTAATCAGTCCAATATAATTAATGCAATCACTCCTTTTGCTTATACTTTTGAGTTGTGGCATAATAGGATAGGACATGTTTATTGTAAACGAACAAACAGAATGTCTAGTCTAGTACTTATCTCCAAATGTGGGGGTAAGGTGTCACAACCCGCACCCTAGAGTAAGGGCACGAGAAGTGGGTACGTCCAGCCTACGCCGCAGTGTCGGCGGTAGAACGCTGTCCTAGGTCAAACATCTAACAATATAAAAGTACCCATACAGTATATACTCTCCGAATGGAGGTGACATAACAGAAAACAATCTCAATCACATCTAGGGTAGAAGAATAAAAGATAGATAGATAGACAGTAACTCAAAGAGAACAGTAGCATAGATGAAATAAGTCCAAGTGTCTAGGATAACATAACATCCAGAATGTCAACCCAAAATACAATATAAGTCTAAGAGTCTATACATCTCAACATCTCAAAATACAACTCAAAATGTGAGACAAAATGATAATATGAAAAAGACTGACTAGCTAAACTAGCCTAGACTACTGGGCAACATCCTCAGCTGCAGGTGGATCCTGCTGAGGGTCCACAACATAAGTGTCATCTAGTCCTGCTCCATAATAGGTAGACACCAGGGCCTCATCCTCATCCTCTGTAATATTTTCAACAGGTCCAGTCAGGACAGGAACGAGCACAATATATCTCACGCAGTTCATAGTATGATAGAAAATATAAAGCATACAATAGAGTAAAATACAGGAACTGCTGAAAGAAGATACATGTAGTAAAAGAGATAACTGTAATGAAATATCTACTATAATAGAGAACTAGCAGTGACTAGTGAGTCAGAGTAAAACATAGACATGTGAATGGCATAGGAGATTCATGACTACAGCTAAGAGTGATTCATGACTACAGCTACTGGGGTAATATCCACATGACTATTTCCACTCCCCCATCCCCAATCAATACACAAGGATCCATTCAAGTTATGTTAAGATTCGTGATAAGCCCATAAATGGGTGATTCATGAGAGGCTCTGTGAACATGAGAGTACATGAGTCACAAGCGATTCGTGAATCTATGGAAGCATAGAGATACATGATGATTCGTGAAACGCACAAACATGCTGTATCTGATGCTCTCGAGGGAGACAACATCACATGAAAAGATCCATATAGTACCAATTCGTGATAACTATCGTGTCAGCATCAAGTAAAGTAATCTAGAACAAGAATATAAATCCTGGCAAGTATGAAACGGTCAGAGAATGTACTCGCCTGATAACTGAATGTCTGAAGAGGATATACTGCCTGAGAAGAGATGTATGGCTCCTAATCAGAGCAATACAAGTCACAATGTATCCACAATGGTAAAAATAAAGTATACAATGCATACTACATGATTCTAGGTCAATATGGTTAAAAGTTAACTCTTGGTCAACTCTTGGTCAACTCAACAGTCAAACTAGGTCACAGGAAGTCATACTAGGTCACAGGAAATCAAACTAAGTCAATAAAGTCAAACAAGGTCAAACAAGTCAAGGTTAGTCAAATCTAGGTTAAAGTCAACCCTTGGTCAACATTCTAGTCAAACTAGTCAAGTTATCTAGGGTTTTGGTCAACAATGGTCAGACTAGTCAAATACTAGTCAACATGATCAATCTATGTCAAGTCTAGGTCAAACTTAGACTAACTAAGTTTTTGGACAAACAAGACTAATCAACAAGGTAATTAGGTCAAACAAAGACTAGTAAATAAGGTAATTAGGTCAGTGGTCAACTACCTAAGTCAATACTCCATAAGACTAACTCAAACCATGACACAACCTCTAAGTATACCACTTAACCCTATACATATCTTAAATTGCATAGGACTATCCTCATAACCATATGGTCAAACATAAATCAATTAGTTAGGGTTTAGTCAAACTTTAGTCAACTAGTCCTTCTATGTTCATCCAAGCCATTTCTAGGTCAATTAGGTCATGGTTGATCAATAATTGACTTTGGTCAACAATGGTCAATTATCTAGTCAAACTAGGTCTACTAGTCAAGTTAGGTCAACCAATGTCAAACTAGTCATTCTAGGTTAATTCAAGTTTAATCTAGGTCAACTAGGTCAAGTTGGACCTAAGATTGACTTTGGTCAATTCTGGTCAAACAAGGGTCATTAGGGTACCTAGGTCAAGGGGTTACTTAGACAAATTAGGGTCAACCCCTAACTTGGCCATAGGCTAGTAACTAGGTTCCATAGGCTAATACCATATAGGTATCTATTTTATATATATATATATATATATATATATATATATATATATATATATATATATATATATATATATATATATATATATATATATATATATATATATATATATATATATATAACTTTATATATATATATATATATATATATATATATATATATATATATATATATATATATATATATATATATATATATATATATATATATATATATATATATATATATATATATATATATATGTAAAGTTTCATATATATATTTTTTATATATAAAATATATATATATATATATAAATATATATATATATATATATATATATATATATATATATATATATATATATACAACATTACTACATAGGCCTATAGCCTATGTAATACTCATATATCATATAGGTATCTATATATATAGATACAATATATAATCTAATACGATATATATATAACATATATATATATATATATATATATATATATATATATATATATATATATATACAAAACTTATATAATACATATATAGAGAGAAAGGAAAATGAGAGAGAGTGAATTAGAGTGAAAGAGAGATAGAGAGTGAACAAGAGAGAGAGAGAGATATGGGAGTGTGTGTATGGGGAGACTGAACAGTGGGGGGGGGTTCTCAGTTCTCAGGAAACTGAGAACTGAAACCACATACACACACACAATACACATATATACACCTATGTATATATACACACATATCTACACAAATACCCATGTAAATACACCCAAATTCCCACCTACACACACACATACATATATACATATATACAGTATATACACACATAAATATACATATATATATACATTAAAAATCAATTTGAAACTCAAAATAAATACTGAAAACAATACCAAGTCACTGTTCATTACTGAACATATAGGGGTAACCCCAAATTCGAGTCAAAAATGACCTAAGGCCCGAAACCCAAGGTTGGTAATCGTGTCCCCATACGTGTAGGTGTCGTGTGTGTCCATGGGAGTCTACCACGACACGACACGGCGTGTCCAGTGGTCAAAAATGCAAATCGGATAAACTACAGTGTCGCAGCGTCGTGCACGCGTGCACCTAGCTCTAGGACACGACACACGTGTCTAGGAGTCTCGTGCTCGTGTCCCTAGGTTCGCCTAGGGTCAGGCTAGGTGTCTAGCTACCTGAGTCGTGTCTACGTGTCACCATGTGTCGACACGAGCCCCGTATCAGTCGAGTTTTATCGACTGATATACGCTGTTTACACTGCGTCGTACAGCGGTGCACGTGTCTCGTGGACACGACACGAGCCACGTGGGGCCTCGTGGTCATGTCCACTTGTAGCCCACGTGTTGGGCTACACAATCGTATCACCACGAGGTGTCCATGACTCGTGTCCGTGCGACACAAGTCGCGTGTCAGTGAAGAAAATGTGCGCGTGTAGTGCAGTGCGTGTCCCGTACGAGTGAGATTTCTCACTCGACACGACACGGCATAACACAAAACCTTGGGGGCATGTTCGCAAATATTGCCCCCGTATCCATGTCAAATTTTACGTATCCTAGTGCTCTGTGCAGTGAGCACGAGCAGTGTGGTAGCAGGGCACTGTTCGTGTGCCTCGTGCAGTGAGTTCGTGTCCATTTTGGACACGAACACAGCACAGAAACGTGCTCAGTCATAGGGTTTCATGATCAGCATGCCAAAGGCTACCCAAATATATAATTCGTTTTAGAAAACAATAACTTTTATTCCTAAGTGGCATTTCACCAAATACTGTAATTTAAGCACAGATACGTGTCCGATACGGACACCAAACCAAATATATTTTCTACCAAACTTGACCTGCAGTTAGGGTATACCTATATGCATGCATTTATAAAGAAAAATTACAATATTACTAGGTTTGAGGGTGTTTACCTATGAGTGCAAAACTCAATGGAAAGCCTAGAATAGGGGGGTGTCCACTTCTCTTGGTGATGCCAATATGATGATCAACCTTGCTAGCTAGCCTCCCTTAGTATCCTCAATAGTAGGGGGGTTCCAATGCAAGAAATTTGGCTCAATTTGGAGCTAAATTGATTGAATTGTGAGGGTGTGAAGTTGTAGGAAAAACTAGGGTTTTTGTGAAAGAAAGAGGCTTGAATGAAGGGGGGTGTATATAGGTTGGGAGCATGGGTTGGCTGCCATGGGGGGTAGGGGGTAGATATTTAGGATCCCCTCCACCTTGCTAACTTAGCCCTTAAGGCTTTGACTAAGGGAATAGATATTTCTAGGTTTCTAAAATATCTAAAAGTAAAATATCTAGATATTTTCTAACTAGATATTTACACATAAAGCTAACATCTAACATTAGTCTTCTAGGTTAGTGGCTAACCTCTAGATTAGTTCTAAACTAGGTTAGGGACTAACATGACACTAATCAATAATTAAATAATAATAAAAACACATAAATACAAATTATTCTAAATAAATCATAGAAAATTACCAAAATACCCTTTAGGCTGAAAAGTGCTAAAATGGTATCCTAATCACTTGGTTAGGCTTACATGGTCATGGTAGTCTCTAGGTTATGAAATCTTTAGGGTTTACACTAGGGTTATACTAGTAAAATCACAAAGTCATAAGTCATGACTTAGAAAATAGTTTTAAATAACTAAAAATCACCAAAAATCATATCATGACTAAAATACCATTAATAAATAATAAAAATAATAAATTTTCAAAAAATACCCTAATTTTAGAAAACTGGGTGTTACAAGTCTACCCTCCTTAAAATAATTTCGTCCTCGAAATTTAGATGGTCGTACTCCTCCTAGGTCGAACCTCCAACAATCAGGGTCGAAGCTACTACCTAGCAATATACAAGGTCAACAAGTAAAATATGGGTGGTAGACTATACTGGGTCATGTCCAAAATTGGCTGGCAGTTTTAGGTCATAAGGTGTCCTTAATTCAAATCGAAATCAAAAGTAACTCCATGCGGTAAATCATGATCACTACCAAAATCTATCGATTTAGCGACGGCCACATCCGTCGCTAAACCGACGGTAATCACTATTTGCGACCGATAACCGACAGATTTTGGCCAAAAAAATCTGTTGGCAATCAGCTCGTCGCTAATAACGGTCCGTCGCTAAGTTGTCGTCACATGACGGAATAGCGACGGATTTTCGACATCACAATACGAAGCATTAGCGACGCATTTCCGACGGACTGTCGTCCATTTCAACTATTAAGTACTGAACTGTGTAGACAATAGTGACGTAACATTCCGTCGGTAACCCGTCGTAACAGCGTATCAGATTGTATCTTTCCGTCGCTAATCCGTCGGTATACGTGTAACTAACGACGGATTGGCGACGGCGTTCTGACGGACTATCCGTCGATCAGGTTCTGGAAATGCTTGGCATTTCCAGCACCATGGCAACGGAAGAGTAGTCGCTAATCTGTCGATATATGTCGACCGAATAGCGATGGATTAACCGTCAACCTTGTTCTGGAAATTCTTGTTATTTCCAGAACACGGGCGACGGATAGGTCGTCGCTATTCCGTCGAACAATATACCATGCCGACGGATAATCCGTCGATCATCCGTCGCTACCTGGGAAAATTTTCAAATATCCAGTTAGCGACGGAATAACCGTCGAAAAGTAGTCGGAAACTGGTGATGACCGTCGCAAAACGGTCACAAGTCCGTTGCTAACTGAGAATATTTTAGAAAAAAATTACAGCACTTTTCCTGTTCGCAAAAAATTTGCATAAACCAAACCAATATATAATGCACACCAATTATCCAACAATCACATAGACCAAATATATTATGCACACCAATTATCCAAGAATCATATAGACCAAATATGCACATACGAATTTAATGCACACCAATTATCCAAGAATCATATAGACCAAACCAAATTAATATAAAATAGACATCAATTATCCGGAAGAGTAACCCAATATCCATCGTTATAATCCGATCATTGCACAAATATTCTAAATTTTTCACAAATATTTCAAAACACATAGGAAAGAGTTGGCCAGTTACAGTAACCTAATATCTATCGTTGGCGACCGATCATAGCACAAATATTCTAAAATTTTCACAAATATTCCGAAACACATAGGAAAATCGACTTTGGCCTCAACAAAGACCACAAGTCAGACGATGAATCCTCACAGCCAGGGATGATAGTTGCGTTGAGGCATGTACCATTCTATCAGCCACTTTGCATACGAAGGCTCAATCTGGTTGAGGTCTTCTGTAGGGACAGGAGGGTCGGTCCCGATGCTACTACTCTCTGACGGTGGCTCCTCCTTAGCTTCAAGCTTGGGAGCAATCTCTTCCCTGATGGTCATCGGTTCTTCCTTGACCTCGACCTTTGGTAGCACCTTCTCCTTAACAGTCACCGGCTCTTGTTTGACGACGGAGACTTCCTCCGTGTCGACCTCCAAGGGTTTCTTGCCTCGACCCCTTCCTCGACTAGCAACACCACCTCGACGAGTCCTAGGAGCCATCTTTCTGACAACAGAAATTTATCGTATAGGGTAAAGAAATTTATCGTTTTATAAAAGTTGTGACGTTGGTTTTTTGCGTTCATCATCATTAGAGGGAGCAGTACTGGAAAAGTTGTGACGTTGGTAGCATGAGAGAGTAAAAATCTGTATCACAAGACTAACATAATTACTATGTAATCATATACTCACCAATAACCGGATGTAATTGGAGTCGTTGGGCCTATCGTGCAGTAATTTGTGGATCCGCTGGTATAGGCCAGATGTACTTAGTATCTAGTATATCAGATTAGTATCGGTCTATCGGTTTGGTATAGGACGTATCATATTGGTATTGGCCTTAACAAATTGGTATCGTCCTATATTCGATATGTACATGTATCGGCCGAATAGCTAGGATTCATATTGGTCTTATCGATTTGGTATCGGTCATATCCGATAGGTATCGGCCGTGTTGGATTAGTATAGACTATTTCTGATTAGTATCGTGGAAGGTTTAGTAACAACTGTACTTGGATTTCTCTCTTCTAGAGCTAGAATACCATTGCAAGAGAATCACCAGATCGTGATTGGCCAGTTACAGTAACATACATACTTCCTTTTCCATCAGGAAAAGCGAGATTGAAAAGGAAGTATGTATGTTCTGTAACTGGCCATCTACGCTCTCGTGACTCTCTTGTAATGGTAATCTAGCTCTAGAAGAGAGAAATCTAAGTACAGTTGTTACTAAACCTTCTACGATACTAATCCGAAATGGTATATAATAATCCAACACGGCCGATACCTATCGGATATGACCGATACCAAATCGATAAGGCCAATATGACTTAATGGCTATACGGCCGATACATATCGGATAGGATGATACCAATTCGCTAAGACCAATACCAACCGATACGTTCCATACCAAAACGATAGATCGATACTAATCCGACACGGTCAATACTTATAAGTACCTACGGTCCAGGAGGTTGATCCGCTAGTACATCCATGTACGAACAACGAAGTAACGATCCATTTCAATTTGGATATGAAAATCTGTATCATAAGACAAACTAAACATAATCAGTTCTATTTCACATGCTTAATTGCCAAGTATGGGAACGAATGGCTCAGAACACAACCTAAAATTCATTCTAGCATACATTAGTGTGAATCATCTACGTTCTGTACATATAGTGTAGTATATGTTCTTATCGTATCTAGTATCTGAAAGATGTAACAGAATCAAGATGAACTCACATAATATTTTCAGTCTTGGTCTCAACTGTCTTCGATTCTATGATCCCATGTCTTAGGTTAAATAAATCACTAACCTCATCACGGTGAGTCTTGGTGTAGCACTCAAATGTGGGGCACCCGTAAATTTGCCGAGGTTTTAAATCATCGACATTGAGTTTTAAACCCTCACGTAGCCTTTCTGCTTCACTTCTAGGGTCGAGCAGCATCTTCTTGCAAGCTTCGGTCTCCAGATAATTAGTGTCAAGATTCTGGACGCTTTCGTAGAGCATGTCAACGCATCCTAGCGTCAATTTCCTCGGCATCATTACCGAGGGATGAGGGTCGGAGGACAGGCAACTTTATCTACGGCAACATAGTTTCTGTCTCGCCACTCGAATGGCTGCAGGGACTATGTCTTGATCACCATGTCGTACCGTAGATTAATGCAATTAATGGAGCTGGAAATATCCGTCGCTAA
This sequence comes from Iris pallida, assembly GCA_029216955.1. Lineage (NCBI taxonomy): Eukaryota > Viridiplantae > Streptophyta > Magnoliopsida > Asparagales > Iridaceae > Iris > Iris pallida. The sequence continues at coordinate 11,344 of JANAVB010020799.1, read as the reverse complement.
CCGGTAACTAGTCCGTCGCTAACTGAGATTATCACATACATATATGTATATCACAGCTAGATGTATAGATATATACATCTATACAGAAGCACACAACTGATAGAACTTGCACTGTCCATGAGACAGTGAACATATACACCATGAATCCAAACCCCATATATATTCACATTTACTAATCCAAACACCACCAAACTAATGGAACACCCAATATGGATAACACATTATTTAGCCAATATATAAACTCAGATGAATTTGAGAAGCAAAGCCACCCGCCGCCCCCGACCAAAGCCCGCCGCCCCAAGCCCGCCGCCCAGTAGTTCGGTTGCATATATATATGAAGAGTGCTTATGGGTGTGCGTCGGTTGCCAATAGCCCCGACGCACCCACCCCAAGCCAGCCGCCCAGCCCCCGACGCTGCCGCCCCAAGCCCACCGCCCAGCCCCCGACGCCGCCGTCCCAAGCCAGCCGCCCAGCCCCCGACGCCGCCGCCCCAAGCCCACCGCCCAGCCCCCGACCCAAGCCAGCAGCCCAGCCCCCGACGTCCCAACCCAAGCCCGCCTCCCAGACCCCGACGCCCCCGCCCCAAGCCTACCGCCCAGACCCCGACCCAAGCAAGCCGCCCAGCCCCCGACGCCCCAACCCCAAGCCCGCCTCCCAGACCCCGACGCCCCCGCCCCAAGCCCACCGCCCAGACCCCGACCCAAGCCAGCCGTCCAGCCCCCGACGCCCCAACCCCAAGCCCGCCTCCCAGACCCCGACGCCCCCGCCCAGCACCCGACACCCCAACCCTAAGCCCGCCGCCCAGCCCCCGATGCCCCCGCCCCAAGCCCACCGCCCAGCCCCCGACCCAAGCCAGCCGCCAAGCCCCGGATGGCCCAGCCCCAAGCGCGCCGCCCAGCCCCTATACGACACCACGAGAGAGAGAGAGAGGGGGGGTTACCTTCGGGAGAGAGAGATGAGAGGACGCCGACGTCGACGACGACACCGACGCCGATCACCGAAGCCGACACCGACGAGAGAGAGAGAGAGAGAGGAGAGAGAGTAAATTTGGGGGGAATATGAAAAGTTCCCCCCGCCGTTTCATTTAAAGTCTGGTACGTTTATATAGCGACGGACGCACGACTGGTAAAAAATCGTCGCCCAGCAGTCGCCTTTTTTGATAAGTGCCGACTAAATATCCGTCGCTAAGTCGTCGAAAATATGTCCCGCCAATTTTCTACACAATTTCCGCCAAATAAACGACTGTGTAGCGACGACAAAAAATCCGTCGCTATAACACTGACAGTCTAGCGACGGATGTGCGACCTTTTCTCCCCCAAAAATTAAAATAAAAATGGCAAAGGCGTGTAGTCGGTAATCCGTCGCTGAGCGGCCACGAAACCGTCGCTAATACCGACGGAAAATTTCTGTCGCTAAAAAATCATCGCTAAATGAGTGTATTTTGGTAGTGGATGGAGCCTCGGGTCAGGAAAATCGTACTAAGCAAATGAAGCACACGATGGTATGCCTGAGTGGGACACTAAGGTCATGGGTGTAGAGTGTCATGTCTAGGTCATGTATGTGAAGTCAGTTTTAAGAAAACAACTAGTCTTGTGCTCCTAATTTAAAAGTCACGGTAATGTGCCTACGATGATCATAATTTAGAGTGGGAAAGGTCTATGGCCTAAATTGAACCAAAAATCGTGATGAATAGTAGTATAAGGGGCAGGTTAAGTGGGACAGTCCTGGTCATGGGTATAGACTGGAAAGATAAAGAAACAATAAATCACAGGGCTAAAAGGGTTACTATTCTATGGTCAGAGCTACTCTATCAATTCTAAGTCAAAAGGCATAATACATAAATTAATTCATTTAAGAAAAAAAATTCTTAACAAAAGAAGTTATTCAAGAATTATATTAATAGCTAAAGCTACTCCTACTCCTACTCCTAAGTAAGAGATGAAGAAATAAACAAACAATCGACAAAAAACAAAAGAACTACCAGGTCAAAACTTATTGATAATAAAGAAACAGGTAGGAGCAGATGCAATTGGATTTCAAGATAGATATAATGAAACAAGGTGGAAATAGAATTTAGAAGAACAGAACCTGCAAGCACATCGCCAACTGCTTGGGCATCCTCAACTGTCATGGCGTAAGCTTGCCCCTACTGGCCTCTTCCAGCCTGTTGCTGAAACTGCATAAATCTCTGCTGCTGTGGCTGTAACGGTCCCCTCTGCTGACCTACCGGAGCCTTGACTCCTGCTCCTGGTGCTGCTCCCTGTGCTACTCTACCTATGTACTGGAAACACTCCCTCAGCTGGTGGTCCGCTGCCCCACATAGTAGGTACCAGTCCAACCTCTTCCTGCACTCTCCCCATCCATGTCCCGGCTTCTAACAGTAGGGACAACTGGTAGTCTGCTGTCTCGGGGCCTGTTGCTGCCGCCTCGGCTGCTGATACTGCTGTGGCTGCCTCTGCTGATGCTGATAGTGAGGCCTCTTGGCCTGACCTCCACTGCTGCCGACTCCCTGTGTATCACGGCCCCTCTTGAGCTTCAGCTCAAGATCATCCTCAGCTGCCATTGCTCCTGCCAGAATCGCCTCAAAAGTGGCATTCCTGTCACTCTTGGTCAAGGACTTGACCTCCTTGACCAAGCCCTTCCTGAACCTCCTCGCCTTCGCTGTCTCGCTAAGGCCCTCCATAAATCTACTCAACCGACAAAACTCACCGGAATACTCCTCTACAGTCTGGTTTCCCTGAACCAGGTTCTCGAACTGGGTCTCCAAGGCAACGACTGCCTGATTCGGGAAAAACTTCCCCTTGAAGAGCTCCTTGAAAGCTCTCCATGTCTGCCCTGGAGTGCCTACTCTCGGGTCTGTCTGATACCATGTCTGCCCTGGAGTACCTGTACAGTATATACTCTTCGAATAGAGGTGACATAACAGAAAACAATCTCAATCACATCTAGGGTAGAAGAATAAAAGATAGATAGATAGACAGTAACTCAAAGAGAACAGTAGCATAGATGAAATAAGTCCAAGTATCTAGGATAACATAACATCCAGAATGTCAACCCAAAATACAATATAAGTCTAAGAGTCTATACATCTCAACATCTCAAAATACAACTCAAAATATGAAACAAAATGATAATATGAAAAAGACTGACTAGCTAAACTAGCCTAGACTACTGGGACAACATCCTCAGCTGCAGGTGGATCCTGCTGAGGGTCCACAACATAAGTGTCATCTAGTCCTGCTCCATAATAGGTAGACACCAGGGCCTCATCCTCATCCTCTGTAATATTTTCAACAGGTCCAGTCAGGACAGGAACGAGCACAATACATCTCACGCAGTTCATAGTATGATAGGAAATATAAAGCATACAATGGAGTAAAATACAGGAACTGCTGAAAGAAGATACATGTAGTAAAAGAGATAACTGTAATGAAATATCTACTATAATAGAGAACTAGCAGTGACTAGTGAGTCAGAGTAAAATATAGACATGTGAATGGCATAGGAGATTCATGACTACAGCTAAGAGTGATTCATGACTACAGCTACTGGGGTAATATCCACATGACTATTTCCACTCCCCCATCCCCAATCAATACACAAGAATCCGTTCAAGTTATGTTAAGATTCGTGATAAGCCCATAAATGGGTGATTCATGAGAGGCTCTGTGAACATGAGAGTACATGAGTCACAAGCGATTCGTGAATCTATAGAAGCATAGAGATACATGATGATTCGTGAAACGCACAAACATGCTGTATCTGATACTCCCGAGGGGGATAACATCTCATGAAAAGATCCATATAGTATCAATCCGTGATAACCATCGTGTCAGCATCAAGTAAAGTAATCTAGAGCAAGAATATAAATCTTGGCAAGTATGAAACGGTCAGAGAATGTACTCGCCTGATAACTGAATGTCTGAAGAGGATATACTGCCTGAGGAGAGATGTATGGCTCCTAATCAGAGCAATACAAGTCACAATGTATCCACAATGGTAAAAATAAAGTATACAATGCATACTACATGATTCTAGGTCAATCTGGTCAAAAGTCTACTCTTGGTCAACTCTTGGTCAACTCAACAGTCAAACTAGGTCACAGGAAGTCATACTAGGTCACAGGAAATCAAACTAAGTCAATAAAGTCAAACAAGGTCAAATAAGTCAAGGTTAGTCAAATCTAGGTTAAAGTCAACCCTTGGTCAACATTCTAGTCAAACTAGTCAAGTTATCTAGGGTTTTGGTCAACAATGGTCAGACTAGTCAAATACTAGTCAACATGATCAATCTAGGTCAAGTCTAGGTCAAACTTAGACTAACTAAGGTTTTGGTCAAACAAGACTAGTCAACAAGATAATTAGGTCAAACAAAGACTAGTAAATAAGGTAATTAGGTCAGTGGTCAACTACCTAAGTCAATACTCCATAAGACTAACTCAAACCATGACACAACCTCTAAGTATACCACTTAACCCCATACATATCTTAAATTACATAGGACTATCCTCATAACCATATGGTCAAACATAAATCAATTAGTTAGGGTTTAGTCAAACTTTAGTCAACTAGTCCTTCTATGTTCATCCAAGCCATTTCTAGGTCAATTAGGTCATGGTTGATCAATAGTTGACTTTGTCAACAATGGTCAATTATCTAGTCAAACTAGGTCTACTAGAAGGGGGGATATATTTCTGAAGTTTATTATTTTAAAGATCCTAAAAAGTTCTATGTGGAGTTCATCTTCATCAAACTCGTCTTCAACAGTTTATGTTCTTCTATCACTTACGATGCATAGGAGCTTGCGGAACTTCCTGTCGAGGAAGTCTGTCAGTAGCGGCACGCGAAAAAGTTGCAGGGGCTTTCCCCTTGGCCTGAGCATCAGCTTTCTTGGAAGCCATTTCGACTGAAAAAGGAGAAAAGGAAGTCGGGGAAGAAGGAGTTCGTCGGCGAAGATGAAGTTCTCTTCTGTGGGTTCTCTCTTTCAAAAGCAAGTAAAGAAGGAAAGAAGTAATCTATGGCTTATTTATAGGTTCATTCTAAACGGCCCATCATGATTCGTCTCAATTTAGGAGCTTGATACGGGATCCTAACTGCACAGAATCCCAACAGTCCAATCATTTAGGGATAAATATCTCTTTGGAGTCATCTCAGCGTGACTTTAACTCATTTCATCATCTCTATTTCAAAGTATTTCGAAAATATTTTATCATTTTTCGAAAACTTTGAAGGGGGTTTTGTAGGCCTCAAAAATGAAGTCACGCTGAGTTGATCAGAACAAGTCACGCAGAGTGATCCAAGAAGCAGCACAAAAGATACGCTAAGTTCTGCCTGGCCATCTCCTTTAGAAATCACGCAGAGACAGCTCAGCCATACATCAGAATCATAATGACTGACAACACAGCAGTCGAGAAACGTCTCCTCGTATGCCACGTATGCACAGAACTCGAGAGATCATCGCCGTCTTTTGCATGATTTTCGAAATCTTCCTTAGCAAGACTCACTCTTCACCAAGTTGGCGTAACTTTGGGTCTTATCTTCATTTAATGCGGCTGACAATATAATCAATGTCAGAGATTTTGTGTCAGACGAAGCGTGCCAAATCAAGACAGCTGGCGGTTTGCGTGGATTCTGAACCTTCTCCTTCCTCAAGTTTGCGTAGATTTTTGAATTATTCTTCTCAAAGCCTGCGTGAATTCTGAAGTATTCTTCTTCAAAGCTTGCGTGGATTTCGCCTTCAACGAGTCTGCGTCAACGAAACTGCGTGGATTTTTGCCTTCAGCAAGACAGCGTGGATTTCATTTCAACTGGAGTACGTGGCAGCCATGCCACCGATCTCTCTCTTACGTGCCCAGTAACTTGCACACGACCCATGCACTAATGCCATGTGTCCAACAGTTACGGGCCACGTCCAGTAACTACTCATTAACCCTGCGTGTATTTAGAGTCTGCGTGACTTTTCAAATGCACCAATGGTGAGGTAGTTATCTTTTCAGTTACTGTTTTGACTCTATAAATAGAGTTCTTTTACTCATTCATTGTACAGATACATTGATATCTACTGTCAAAATTTTGAGAGCTTTTCTTCTTCGCATAGTCCAAGGGATAAAGCGATCGTCTTCTAGAACGGATTCCTACAGTTGTAATTTTCCCAGAAACACAACAAATAAAGAGAATTTCTTTATGGAAAACAAATTGGCGACTCTGCTGGGGAAAACCATCTCTTCTTCTGAGACGGTAACAACTCAATGCGACACTTCGTCAATCGGCTCGACGAAGAAGGTGATGACGATCAAATTCGATCAACTCGCCTATGAAGAAATGCAGCGGGCTAAAGGTGGCAAGCCCATTCCAGCCTCCATCATCACTGCCAAGTCGAAGGGACACTCTGTCTATGTCCCTAAGAATTAGTTGGCAGTCAATGGTGAAGTCTCTGCCACAGTGTCTACTCCTAACACTGGCAAGAACTCCACTGCAAGCACGTACACTCTTGTGCGCTCGAAGATGACAGTAACTAAAAGTCACGCTGACAGTACTGGCTCCTTAGCCGAATCTGTTCCAGCGTGCAAATTCAACTCTAAAAGTCATGCTGACAGTACTGGTTCTTTAGCCAAATCTGTTCTAGCGTGCAAATTCAACTCTAAAAGTCACGCTGACAGTACTGGCTCCTTAGCCGAATCTGTTCCAGTGTACAAATTCAACTCTAAAAGTCACGCTGATAGTACTGGCTCCTTAGCCAAATCTATTCCAGTGTGCAATCCCACATTCAAAAGTCACGCTGACAGTACTGGCTCCTTAGCCAAATCTGTTCCAGCGTGTAATTCTAAAATCAAAAGTCACGCTAACAGCTCTGGTTCTTTAACCAAGTCTGTTTCAGCGTGTATTTCATCAGAGAAGAATAACTCCTTAGTTATCTCTTCTTCTTCACCGAGTTCTACTAGAACTGGGGGTGGTCTTCCACACAAAGTCCCTTCGAAAAGGAATAACTCTTTAGTTGTTTCTTCTGTTCCTGTAGTTTTTACTCCAGGAACAGCTTTGACTGATACTTTTGTTAGTCAAAGGAAAGGAGATGGTCTTTTGACTACTCTTCCTTCTGGACATTCTATGTCTCAACATCTGAATGAGTCTAAGAAGAAACATTCCTTAATGTCTTCTTCTTTGATTTCTTCAAATTGGGCACAGAATCTGTCCATTAAAGAGGGTCTGTTACCAACTCCTAATCAAGGGAGTGGTTTAACTCTTCCTTCTCTGCAAATATCCAGATCAATGGAAGGAAAACTCCATGTTTCCAAAATTAATATGTTACCTTCCACTGATTTAAGAACAAAACTCAGCACTTCTGGTGTTAAGAAACCATACTAATTGGATATGAAGATAAAAGATCCAGATGCAGAGTATGCAAGAAATTATGTGGCTCACATTAATCACTCTTTGTATAATCAAGAGCCATCAAGACCCAAGAACAGGAAGTATACTCCTCAATCTTCACAAACAGATTTACGGGAATATCTTCAACAGAAGAGAAGGAGTAATTCTATATCAAAGGAACATGCTGAATGTGACTTCTATCCAAGAGTCATAATTCAGTGCAGATGTGAATCAACAGTTCAAGACCATGGTGATCATGAATGTGACTTCCAGCCAAGAGTCACAATGCAATACAGATGTCAAAATAAACGACAGTCTGTCTTCAATAGGATTCTGTATGAACATATGCCTGATGAAGATGAGCCTTTGTTTGCCTCTGTCAACATGACTTCTCGGGACACCGGGGGTAGAGTTGATAGTCCAGATGGAGTATATAGAAACACTAGAGCAAGAGTCCTGGCTTCTAGTCAAAGAAATTTGATCCCTGAAATTGATTCTGAATTTCTTGGAGAATCTAACTTCCCACCTCTTCCTACTGGGGGTAATTCTCCTATAGTTGACTTTGATACACGAAGCAATGATTCAGAGCATACAACATCTACTAGTTCATCAATAATCCCTCATACAGTCACGACTTACATGGTTGATGGGAATACTGATGAACCTTCTTCTTCCCTGACTCCTCAAGATCAAAGAATTGCTTCTTTGGAACAGCAAATGAAGTCTATGACTGACACAATGAAGTCAATGTATGAACTCATGACAGCTCAGTTGCAAAATCGACAGACTGTATCAGATGCCATACCAGTTGATACTGATATAAGTCCAGTACAAGTTCCTCCAGCAGTACAATCCAATACTCCTGGACTTGCTCAACCAAATCCTAGTCTCTCTGGAGCTGGGGGTAGTGCTTACAATGCTGTTCCTCCTCCCAACTATTCTCTACAAGCCACAACTCCACAATCTTCGGGAGTTGTCTCTGAAGAATTAAAAAATCTCAAAACTCAATTCGAGGCATTCAAATAGAAGGATGGTTTACAAAGGTTAGGCATCAAGCAGCCTTATCCGATGGAATGGAAGCAAGTATCATATCCTCCTAAATACAAGCCTCCTACTATCTCATTCTATGATGGAACCACTTCTCCAAGTCAGTTTATCAATCACTTTGAAGTGATGACTGATCAACTACAACCAAGTGATGCCCTTCTTACTCGGGTATTTATTGGATGTCTTAAGGGAACGGCTTATGAATGGTATAGAAGTCTCCCAGATGGGAGTATTACCTCATTTGCTGGTTTCAAACAGATGTTTCTTGAAAGGTTCTATGAAGGGCTTAATGACATGACTATGTCTGCTCTTATTAGAATCAAGCAGAAAAATAATGAATCTACAGAGGAATACATTGAACGGTTTCGAAGAGAAGCTCTGAAGATGCCTCTTGGAACTCCTGATGCTGTCACCATTGATACGTGCAAATCAAACTTGTTGCCAATCATCAGTATGTGGACAGGGTCCACTCAATTTCAAGATTGGCCTTCCTTCATAGTCAGTGTTAAAGCTGCAGAAATCAGTGCTGAAACCTTCAAAGGTTTAGGAGTGCAGATGACTCCTAAAGAAACAGGACAAGGTGCTAACAATAAAAATAATGCTCGCAAAGGAAAAGAAACTCTTGAAGTTAAATCTTCAGAGCAAAGATGCATCAAATGTTCAAACTCCTGTCTCTACAACTCAACAATCAAGAACACCTCACCCCAGAGAAGAATATTCTTTTGATGACGACGATGTCCTTGGTATCTTTGAATGTCTGCTGAAAGGTAATAAAATACAATTACCAGAGATCAAGAAACCTGATGAAGCTGGTAAGACAGATCATCCTAAATACTATCCATATCACAGAATGCTGGGTCATACAATTTGTACATGTTATGTATTGAAAGAAAAGATCCAAGAAATGATTAAATCTGGAGCTATCTCTCTTACTCCAAAAGAGAAGACCGTCACCTCCAACGTCGTCTCTATGCAATTTGGAAATTTCTCTCCTCAACTCCTTGAAAGTAGGATTGTTCTTATTCCCAAGGCAACTCTTGACATAGTGAATCTTCCTCCTCCACAGTCTGAAGGATTAGTGCCAATCACTTTGGAAACAGGGGAAATCATGTGGATCCATCCTGATCTAGTGGCAGATTTTGAATCGCCTTCTCCTCAAAAGATTTCTTTTCAAAAATCTAAGAAGGCTGGAAAGATCAAGTCATGTCATATGACTTCTCTTGGGTCTACCTCTGACACAGAGCCAAAAGAAAAAGAAGAAGCACTTGTTAGTGCTACTCGAACGGGGAAACCTTACCTAAAGGATTATTCTAAAAATCCTGAAGATCCTACTGATATCCCTTCAGATGCTAAAGATGCTCCTAATGTTCCTCCCGAAGAAGAACCATCTACTGAACCTGTTCCTCCCAAGCCTACGGCTCTGGAGAAAGGCAAACAACAGGCTCGGTTTGATAAGCCAATCAAGAAGTCTTCTCCTCTTGGACTTCAGAAGCCTTACAACTTCGACATTTTGGCTCAGCTTGCTAATACTCCAGCTAGAATATCCCTTTTTGAACTTCTATGTCTTTCCAAAGAGACTCGGGAGACGTTAAGTGAAGCACTTCTACAAACTGACTCTTGTCTTGCACAATTGAAGAAGCCGGATGCGGAACCTGCCACTTGCCTACATTGCAACAGTGTACTGGAGATTATCCCAAATATCACCTTTACACAAGACGACATATTACTGGAGGATAATCGACATGACCGACCTCTCTACTACACTGGTTATATTGATACGATGAAGATAGATCGTATTCTCATTGACCCAGGGTCTGCTATAAGCATAATGCCAAAGAGTTTGTTGGATGAACTAAAAATCCTTCTTCACAAGCTCTCCAAGACGGTTACTACTATCTTGGGATTCAATCAAAGCCGAAGTGAGCCTTTGGGAAAGATTCATCTGAAGCTTCAGATAGGTGATTTCAGATCTAAAGTCACTTTCTATGTGATCGAGATCGCGGGATCCTATAATCTTCTTCTGGGGAGGCCCTTTCTTCATGAAAATAATGTGGTGCCCTCTACTCTTCATCAATGTTTTAAATACATTGATAGCAATGGAAGAGTACAAAAAGAAGTTGCTGATATAAATCCCTTCCATGGGGTTGAAGCTTATTTCAATGATTCCCGAATATACAAAGAAGAGTATACAAGGATCATACAAGCTATGGAGAAAGAAGATGCACAAAGTGAGACTTTAATAATCCCTGTTAAATGTTGAACTACTCAGCAACAATCTCCTAAACCCTCTGGAGAAGATTCTTTCATCATTCCAGTGAGTGGACGGATCTCTCCGTTACCTCAGTCATCTACTCAGAATACACTGATCATTCCTGTCAGTGGACGTACTACAGTTCATATACCTTCACAAGATACTCTTCTAATTCCAGTTGGAGGGCGGACTACTCTTCCTACTCAAATTTCAAGGGAGCTCACCTCTTCTGAGCCATTTGTTATCGATCTTAATCGAAACAAAGCTTCTTCTTCTTCTCCCCCTTTAGTCATTGACTTGGCTAAAATCTCTAAGGCTCGGCCTTCTCCCAATGTAAATATTGCTGCTTTTACATTTAATGAAAAGTCTCCACCTTTGCAGTACGTTGATGTGTGTAATTATGTTCATAGTTATTTACATCTGTTAGATGACTTGAACACAATAACCATAGGAGTTATACAGACTGTTCATACAGATGTATCTCTAGAACCTGTACAATCTTCATACTTTCTAGTTCCCAGCAGAAAGCCAGGAGACATTCCAATATTCTTCTACAAAGGGCCTCAAAATCCTTCTGATCTTGAAGATGATGACAAAAATGATGATACTGGAAGATTACAACTACGTCGTTATAGTCAGCAATCTAGAGACATCATCAAAAATATGGGCTATGACTTCA